>OY292317.1:19876899-19926090 GCA_958496155.1 Sisyra nigra
TTCCCCTAAAATACGTTTGATGATTTATAATAAAGTTTTAATGAAATTTAGTTTAAAAGGTAACATAAACGAAAAGTTAATGTCGATTTAGCGAAATCGCATGCACAAAATAACAAAACTATTTCATCTCGCACAAAATAATAATGAGAGAGATATGAGCAGCAAATTATCAACAAACATGTTATACTTATACAAAAACGTTCCATTCAATTATACATAGTTATATTTAATACGAACTTTCAATGCTTTTAAAGTTTGCGAAGCTTTTCAATTTTGTCTACATTAAACTATAATATAAATATACGTAGAGAAAGAAAGAGTTTTGAATTAAAGCACCTAGTTATAAGCCATTTAAGTAAAAATGTATTTAAAAAAGGTCGTTCCGATAAGAGAAACATAATTAATGTGTAAAGTTGAATTCGTGAGACAATTAGCTGGGTTTCTGCAAGCCAGTCGTAATCTCTTCATGTGGATATATTATAGTATTATGTTTAAGACACAGTTGAATCAGATTATGAGGTAAACTTGAGTCGCAAGAAGTTGAATAAACTGGCAACGTTGAGCTTTTAATCTTCAACGACTTGAAATTTTTCTAACCTTAAAGAAAAAATTGATTTATTTCGACTAAAAATTAGTTGTTTTTTTAAATTGTAAGCGTTTAGCTACTAGGCTATAGTATGTGCTTTCGTTCAATACAGAGCACTAGCAGTACTTATACAAAAGAAAAAAATTATATATCTTCAAAAAATGACTTAAAACTATAAGTAACAGTAATACAAACATACATAACATGTAAAATAACATGTAAAACAAACATACAATTGAGGGGCTTAGTGCAAGAACCCGGTGAGTCCTGACTGACAAAGTTTCGGTAATCGTTGAATGAAAATAAAGATGGTACCAGGTAAGACTTTATCAGTTCCAACATTATTTATCACACAGAACAGTACTGATGTTACATTTTGCTCCGGTTCTTGGACCAATCGAAAGATTAATATTATACCAAGGAAAAAATGTTATAAAAACAAAATTTGGACTTACCGGGTTCTTATTAAGTAAACTATAAACATACATCTGAACAAAAGTTCGAACGAACGTATTTTTGGACGTATCGCCCAGATATCTATTTCGATTTCCAAGCAATCTTCCTCAGTGGTTATTAAATAGTATTAGATTGTTCCGTAACTGCTATGTGATCAGTCACAAAGTAATCACGAATCAATCTCAATTTATAGATCGATGGGGTGTTCCCATTTCTATTTCGTATCACCAAATTTTTCGTGAATAACCCGAAGAGTCCTGAACATTAAATTCGCCCATTCCCCCAGTTACGTACCTTTCCCTTTCTCTTAAAATTTCTATATTCTGGAGTGCGTCTAATCTGTTTGTGCAGTGAACATTTCTCAGAAGCTTAGCTTCTGCAAATGTACCTATGCCCTGTTTCTATTGCTTGTTCGGTCACACAAGATCTTTCCACTATCGCAAATTTTCTACTCACCAGATGTTCTTTGTATCTATCCCTTATTTGTTTTCTAGTCTGACCGACGTAACTTTTATCACAGCCCATACAAGGAAGTTTATACATTCCTGACTTTTGTAGATCTGAAATTTTATCTTTACAACTCTTGAAAAACTCAGCCAACTTTTTTGTCGTATATCCAGCTCTTATACTAAGCTGTTCAGCACATCAGCATATCTTCCCGGTTTTATGGAAAATCCCTGGATTATAAGTCAGAGAAGACCAGTTGTCTTCTTGTCCTTTCACCATTCGCAAAGTGGTTTTTGACGGTGTTTTTCTCCAAAAATCTCGAGGATTTTGAGGATTGGCCCACAACTTTGGTAGAGTTTCCATTAAGGTTGCCACACCTTTAATGTATTAGAGTTCTTTTCTAAACTGATTTTTTGCTAGAGTTTTAGTTACGAGTTTGTTCACCATTGAATGAAAATCAGTCAGCCCATGGCAATTATGACATTCGGTTTCAGTCGTGACATATCTACCTAAATGTGTTGGTTTTCTTTAGACGTCAAACACCAGATTTCTAGTTAAAAAAGAATATAAAATAAAACAGATTTACAATAAAAAAGATAGTCTTCTTTAGCACTCAACATTGGAAGGAAAGGAAATACCTAAATGGGGAGCGATACCTAAAATTAATGAATTGAAAATCATCATCCGAAGATAAACGATCGTGAAAATTTTACAGAACCAAACCTCCCACTAAACCTTTTGAACAGCTTTGAGCAGTAGTTCAACAGTTGCCTGTTCCTGCTAACTGAGAAAGTCTTATGTTTGATTACTGAAAGCTTAAAACATAAGACACGAGGTCTGATAGGGATTTAGTGACTCCCTATGAAAAGTTTTTTAAAACGTAATTAAAGTTGCCCTTCCAATTGCATTTTAAATTTTCCTTTTTAACTTAGGGATTCTTGTTGTTTATTGAGAAAAGGAGCCTTAAGAGTTTCAGGCTAACTTCTCCTCACAGCACGATCTACAAACCACTTACTAGTCTAAATATGAAGAAAGCCAATTTGAAATGATCTTAGCGAAATGATTTATTCGGTCATCAACCAAATAGATTGTATTTTGCTTTTCTTCAAATGATTTATTGAGACCATATAGAATGTCTTTGTCGTGTATAATAAAAAAACGCGTTAACCAATGTCACTTTTATTGGGGGGCATTATTTTAATGCCACGCTTTGAAAAGCCGAAAATATCATCTTGATGTAATAAAAATGCGTCAAAGTGGCTTTTATCACTCTATCAAACTACCATTGAAATTGACAAAAAAAAAATTTATCTCTCGTTTCGTTCGAAGTTTTTGATTAAAAAAAAACATATTGAAAGTCCATTGACAAATTTCAATTTTCAGCCGATCATAATTGGATTTTCAACATGACTAAGTATTACTCGAACTTGAGTGTCGATAGTTGGATGATTTTGAGTTTTGGATTTACGTGTTAAAACTATTGGTTATCTAGTGGTTTAATTATACATGTAGATAGATTTAGGTACAATGTGTTGTATATGCGGTAAGTGAATTATGTGCGTCTCAAAGGGTCCATCGATTGTCCATCAGACACTCACTCAGTCACGTTTGTTCGCAAACTTAACTCTCGGCTCCAGGCACTCGTCGTCGAGCGACAGATAAACTAATTAAGTGAATTAATTCGCAATTTCATTTGTGCAAAAGGCTTTCGCCTCGTCACGATGGTCAAATTATTGTCGAAATTTGAAAGACATAGATTTGCATTGAATAGTTGGAACTGTTCACTATGGACAGCTTCATATAATTTAATTGTCCAAAGTATAATGCAATGTTGAAGCATGGATGGCATGGATCATGAATTTGACACCAGACAACCTACAATTTCAAAAAGATATCCTAAATAATTTCTTTTTAAATTAAACATTTTGTTTCTCGTGTTCTGATAGATTTTTAATTACCTTCAAAACGGTTGTCAATCATTTACAGATTGATAAGAAATATGTTTCAGGAACCAAATAGGTGTGGCCGTTATCAAATGATGTCTTATGTGTGTATTAAATAGAATTGTTTTGAAAAATCTTACCAACTGACTTTTTCATTTTTTCTTGAATTCAATAGTTGATATTTTACGGCTTTTTTAGGAATTTTCTTTTAAGAATTTAATTTCCTATCCATTTTGTCACAAAGCCCATGACTTTGAACTCATCTTTACATAAACAATAGGAATATTTAGTAATTTACCTGTCCGCTTCGCTGAGTGTAACTAAATTAACGTGTTTGATAGTATAATTATTTTTATTATAAAATTACTGTTATATTGTATCAGAATAAAGAAACAACTATCCCACAGGAACAGTGCATTTTTTTGGGATGAATACTCACAAACGTTAAAATCGATTGATGCATTCCTTAGTTATAAAAACATTCGCATTTTGTTAGAATTTTAGATTTTATAAAGAAATTTTGTTGTCACTTGAGACAAATTGAATAGGTACATACCAAATATTAAAATTTTCCTACATCATTACTATGTTAGTTAATGAAATGATTTACAATCTAAGGTTTTCACTATGAGTATAAACACTGAGGGGACACAGACAAAAAAAAAAACAGATTTGTGGGCGTATATTTCAGAAACTATCAGAAATATCAGAAAAAACGGTAGCTATTTAAGTGCGCCTCTTGAATAATTTGTTAAAGAAATTTTGTAATAACTTTGGACAAATTGAATACCAAATTATAAAATTTACATCATTAATAAGTAAATAAGTAAATAAAAGCTTTACAACTTTGCAACTAAAGATTTCACTTTGAGGTGAAGCACGGCGGTGCAACAGATAAAAATAAGAGATGAAATTTTTTCTTCCAAAATGTTCAACTTTTGTGGGTGTAGGTACATCTCAGAAACTATCAGGAATAGAGAAACAATTAAGAGGAACAAACTTCTTGCAAATCTTATAATCTTTGATTTTAATAATTACTTATTTTTCTGTATCACTCACCGTTTTTGACATATGAGCGATGAAACAAAAAATGGTACCTATTTCAGTGCGCCTTTTTGAATAGTTTGTTATAGACATTTTGTTGTAACTTTTGACAAATTGAGTACCAAATTAGAAAATTGACATCGTTTACAAACAAATAAAATACTTTATAACTTATTATCTAAGGACTTTGAAGTGAAAGACTAAGGTGTAACAGACAAAAATAAAGAATGAAATTTTTTCTTCCAAAATGTGCGGATTTTGTAAATTTATATCTCAGAAACTATAAGAATGAGAGCAAAAATTAAGAGTAGCATACTTACTGTAAATTGTATTAAGTAGCTTTAATTTATATTTTACTATTTTTTTAATCCCACTGTTTTTGAGATATGAGCGATAAACCAAAAAAGGGTACTTTTTTAAGTGCTACCTCTTTAATAATTTGTATATCTACTTACCTACTAACTAATCTACATAAAATCCCATATACACAACAATTCTCTTCCCTTCAACGCATTCTGCAACCTCTTTTTCTAATAGTATTGTACATTGTTAATAATTTGAACGAAAACATTTTTTTATTTACGAGTCATTGAAGGTGAAATTGTAATAAATTTTTCGAGTTGAAAAAATTAAGATTCTTATAAAGTTCATAATCGTGAATAAAAGCTCCTCTTGGCATGATCGTAAATATTTCCCTTTTCGTGAATCTTTCGTTTACATGTCTCCCTCTATATATGTATAACGTAGGTCTTACTCACTGCCTAGCGTTGGTCGTTTGTTCGGTCGTTCGTACGCTTATTCACAAGGATTTCAAGAAGAAAACTTTATTGTTCTCGTTTAAATGCACATAACAATATAAAATGTGATATATGAGATGAGCACCTGTTGATACTCGATAACCATAATTATGACGAGACTCTCAAAATCATAATTTCCACGAAAATTTCTCTTTCAAAAACTTGTAATAATTATATTTTGTTATCATAAGACTGAAGTATGAAGTAGGCTGATGTTAATTGTTTTTTTTTTGTTTGTTTAGAAAACATCAAAGCTACGATAAGAAAGCATCAATAGTTGAAAAGCTCTTTGTACAAGTCGTGGGAAGAGCTTTAAATTGCCACTCAAATCAAAATTAAGAGACTCGTAACGCATTCAGTTCACGTTTATACTCTCACTTAATGCTCTTCTTTTTTTAATATTAATTCACCTGGGAATTTCCACGTTTTAAACTCACCTGTAACGCAGGTGCCTCTACCCATTGATTACACAAAGGGAGCGAAACATAAAACAGGCTGTAATCCTTAAATAATGTCCTTTTAAAAAAGGATTACTTTTGTTTTTGTCTTGTTACGGGTGTAAGTGTTTTTTTTTGTACGTGTATTTTTTAAACAAGGGAAAAAAACAACTGACCAAACGATATTTTAACAGCTTAGTGAATAAGTGAAAGTGGTACAGTATCCTTTTTTTTTTTTTTAAATTACCATCGTATTAAAAGCTCTTTGCATCTAACATCTATTAAAACTTTCCGATTGAAAGTTGGTGGAGAGGAAAAAAAGGTAGACATAAAATTGTTTTTCTTCGTATAAGATAAACCAATAAATGCCACCTCGATATTGAATAAAGCAAAAAGTTTTGCTATAGTTTATTCATTTTTTTTGTTATAAAACTTTGCCTTACATCAATTATTTATCAAGGCATTAGCAAGGGAGAACTTGTTAGGTGTTATAGAATGATAATTTTCTTTAATTAAGATAAACGGGTGAAAAACTATCAAAAAATTTGAAATAAGCATACTTATGGTCTAATTTTATTTGTTTTTGAGATATTAAGCTTTCAAATTGTATACCATAGTCTTAAGAGCTTAACCTAGTTGGCTTTGATTGACAATTAGTCTAAATGGGTTTAAAACAATGATTTGAGCATGGATTACTTGATTGATTTTTCGGAGTATTACTATAGGTTAGTAAGGTATTAGATTTTGATGTGGAATATCTTGACAACCAACAGCTTTTCAACATTTGTCTTAATAAACTTTTTTGTTTCCCTTCCCCTATAGACCTTCCTACCAACATTTGGTTAAGTTCTGAAATACTTTTTTAAAAGCTTCTAAAAATGAATGTCCTTAGAAAAATTATTTTTATTGAAGAATAACCCAACATTTTGCTATTAAAATTGACAATGATAAAACAAACCAAATACTTCTTATAATCATAAGGTCTAGGTTCACTTGTTTTTGAAATATCAAGCTTTGAAATTGTAAACCATAGTACAAAGATCTTGACTTAATTGGCCATGGTTAACAATACATTTATATTTGTTTCAATTTATAATCTTAATAGCACCGAGTGCTTAAAATTTTTTTTTAATATCTCTTCATTTGGAACGTTGAAACTTAAAAACTGCAACTTAAACGTAGAATATTTCAGCAACCATCCGTCTTTTAACTTTTTTCCAGATGAATTTTTTTGTTTCTCTTCGTCTATAAACCCTCCTACCAAAATTTGGAAAATTTGAAAATAGTTGACTCTGGTTAACAATGTATATTTTTTCTTTAAACCAGTAATCCACCATAGATTCTTTGATTAATTTATATGTCATATTGGAAATATTTAAAGCTTTGGTTTCTAAGGAAAGGCCAACAAATAGAGGTACCGCTATTTTACATGACGACCGTCATGATGGTGATAAACAAGTATCCAACGGTTTTGTACGGTAGCGGTGACCGTCATCTGTGCAGAGTCGGCTATGGCTTTTGCAACGTAAAAAACGTTGCATTTGGTGTTAAAAACTTGCCCTAGTTACTAATAATTGATAGAAATATGAAAGCGCGGGGTCCCAATTGACTCGAAAAATCACCGGAAAAGATCCCCGAAATCCCGACCTCTGAGCGGACCCTACATCTGTGTTTATGTGTGAAAGTTTTGTTCTATTATAATTTTGATTGATGAAAAGAATGAGCTTTTAATCGATTTCGTAAGAAATCATGAAGCATGATATTATATATTAAAAAGCTGGGACTATAAGAAATTTGAAAAGCACTCTCTATAGTCTATATCACATTTTTTAATATCATTTTTAAACATCTCACTTCTTTCCGAATGATATTTTTTTCTCGTCCGATGATCCCTCATCTTCCAAATATACAGTGCTATATGTCTTAATAATCCATTCTACACCGCAGTTGAGGACTAAATAGGTACTTTGCTTTAGTAGATCACTTTAATTTTTTTTTTGCCATTTGCAGAAAAACCAGGTTAGGGCTCGTTCCCCCCGCACTGCAGCCTAAGGCTTATTGTACTCCTGTTCTGCTCATTCATCCCTGCTATGCAAGGATCTTTGCTTATTCCAGGTTCAGCATTCTGCCTAGCAGAAGCAGTCCCCTGTACTAAGCTCGCGTGATTTGAGCCTGTTTGGGCGTCATCTATCCCATACAGGTGTCGCCACTTTGTGAGGGCTTTGCAGTCAAAAATGACATGGGTCGCGTTTTCCTCCCCATCCCCACACATTCTGCAATTGAGGTCTTGTTGAGACACCCCAATAGTCTGCAGATGCTTCCTCAGTCCACAGTGTCCGGTTATCAGTCCTGTTATTGTTCTGAGTTGTTTCCTTCCCAGCCGTAATACCTCAGCTGTAAGCGAGGGGCAGATACTCCCCATCATTCTCTTGCTGTGCCTCTGGTCAGGAATTTCTTGCCAGTATGATCACCTTAATAGTCAGTTGTGTAAACTAACAACTATCTGCATTGCTAAGAGACGGCTGTCTCGATGACGTCATCCACCGCTATTTGTTGGCCGTCATAAAGCGGCACCGTTTTCCTTAAAAACCATAGCTTTAGTCTATCAATGCTCAGTGAAGGATGAAACTTTTACCTTCCATATCTCAATAACGAACCGGTTTTAGCATTTGTCTAACTTTTTTGTTTCCCTATGACTATAGACCTTTGTAAAAAAGTTTGGTTCAGTTTTAAATACTTTATTTAGACTAAATAAAAGTAAAACGATAGTCTTTTGTAGAAAAAAAAAGTATTGTAGGACGACACACATTTTTTCTAAAGGTCTCTACCTAATTGAAAACCAACAAAAAAGTTCATTTAAACCATTGGTCTATTTTAATTTGTTTTTGAGATATTCTTCAGTGAAATCGTATACCCTACTCTTATTGTATCAAAAATTTTATAGGTAAAGCTCTGACTTAAGGAATAGGGCTGAGTTGATTTGAGTTTCTTAGTACTTTTTGAAGGTTAATTTTTCAATTACTTGTACTTAAGTAAGTAATGCCATTAATAGGGTATAACATTTTAAGGTTAAATATCTCGAAAACCAATAAGTTTTCAACTATGGTCCAAATGAACATTTTTATTTTCCCAACTCCACAGACTTTCGTGAGAAAGTTTCATTCAATTCTGAAACACTTCATTTTTTTACAGTGCCACATCATAATATGTGATAAGACCAAGTGGATTCGCTTTTGATTGGTCGATATTAACTTTCGCAGGATATATAAATTGTCTTTTTAGTCTTATGGCCATCGTTTGTATTTACATTTAAAGAGGTTTTTATTTATTTATGTAACCTTCATTTTTTTAAGAAAATATTTTTGCAATAGTAAAAACGAATGTTGGTTGTTTCAATAATTGTTGAAGAAAATGAAAAATTCTTTTATAAATTTTTATTTGTTATTCGTAGAAAGATTGAAATATAAAAGGGGACGGCAAAGTAGTGGTAATTTTTTGACATTTTAAATTCAATTAACGTGCACCCGATTTTTATTTATATCAAATCAATCATTTTTCTGCATTGTGTTTGACGATTAAATTATTCAATTCTTTATATCCCTCTCTCTCTCTTTTACAGTGTATGTGTATACTTATAGTAGGTTAAATACAACATAGAATCGATCGATATTTTTTCCAGGAAGTCCAAGAGGCACATCGGGAAAAATAAGGTCAAAGCGGAAAATTTGTTCGCTTATTAATCAAGCAACAAATATTAGTACCTAGACATTTCTACCATATTGTAAACGAGTTTATATTTAAATAGAAGGCATGAATTTTGCAGGACAATGAAACGAAGTGAACTCCACAAAACTCACATCACTTCACATATAGAAAGCTTTTTCAACTTGAGCAACTTTCAACTTTAAGAAAAATGAAAATTATTCATTGTTAAGACACCTTAATTCAGTCACGTCAACAAGTTGTTGGTAATTAATCTCTCAAAAAAACAAATGTCTTACAAATATTCATAAATCATATTTTTATTGCTCTCGTAAATCAACAAAAAAAACGGTTTATATATTAGAGGGACAACAATCAACACTCAGATGTTTTAAACAGTACTTACTGGTGCCAGCTGCCAGTGCACTTTTATTGCCTTAAAGACGGTGAGCTTTCTTCTATTTGTACGGACAAAACAAAAAAAGGGAAATTTACGAGCGCCACCATGACATAACCTATAAATTTCCAGGTA
This sequence comes from Sisyra nigra, assembly GCA_958496155.1. NCBI lineage: Eukaryota > Metazoa > Arthropoda > Insecta > Neuroptera > Sisyridae > Sisyra > Sisyra nigra. The sequence continues at coordinate 19,886,844 of OY292317.1, forward strand.
TTTTTCGTTGTTACAAGTGACTTTCATGATACAAATTTATTGCAAGAGTCAGATTCCATTTTGTTCCCACAAAAAGACACAACAATTGTTTTAAAGTGATTGGTGGAAGAAGTTTTCTTAAAACAATTGAATCTCGAATATACTCGTAGATAAAATCACAACGTCTTACAAAAATATATTAAATTTCATCAATAAGCTGAAAAGGGTTAAAGAAACAAAAGTTAATGTTTTTTTTAACTCAAAGCTTTGTATTTGTGAGCTTTAAAAGTATTTTTTTAAATTTTATATAGATAAGCCATAGTGCCACTGTCTCGCGACATTGGCAACGTTCATGTAATAGTTATTCTTTATTTTCTTTATCTGAAAGGACTTAGGTACCTAACAGTTGTTTTAAAACATAAGAATCATTGAATTATTAGAAAAATCATTGGTTTGTTGAAACAATTGACTCTCGATTAAAGTTTAAATCATGAAAAATCCTACAAAAAAAGGAAATTTTGTGAATAAGATATATGAATCGAAAGAAATAAAAAATCTCATTTAAATTTGTTTTCTTAAATCGATCTAATTTTGAGATATTGGACGTTAAACGTTGAGGCTTCTGACTTTGAACTTTTTTTTTCAATTTTCATGAAGCAATATCATAGTTATAAGACTGGCAATAAATGTAAGAGAAAGGAAAAAGTCCATATGCATGTTTTTTAATGATTCTTATCGCATATTTCACTATTTACATATAATGCGTTCTCGCAAAATTGGCGACGTTTATGTAATGACTGTTGCACCACTAAAAATCACAAATATGATGTTGTTTTTGTTTATACACAAAAGTTTAGTTCAACATGGAATCTCGAATAAGGATGACATGACAAATTTTTACAGAAATAGGTATACTTAATTTTGTTTTTAAGCTCTATGAAATATAGATATTAAAGAGCCCATTAACATTTTGTTCTTAAATTGATCCACTTTCTAGCTGATTGGCATTGAAGTTTTGTTTGAGTTTGTTGTCTTTTTTTTCTACTTTTTAAAGATTTATCATAGAAACCTACTAGATTGAGCTTAACACAAAAATAACCAACAAAGCACCTTTTTTTATATTTTTTTATCCTGTATTCTTCACGTTTAATGCGTTCTCGCGACTTTGGCAACGTTCATAAAATGACGGCCATTGCATTAAAAATGTGAGATTCGCTTTTATTTATCCGATACGAGACTATATTTATATTGTGTTATATGTGTTTTGTGGAAAATTCAAAGTTTTGTTGAAACAATTGATTCTCGTATAAAGAGAAATCTCAAAGTGCTACAAAATGAAATAAAAACTTCAAACGTCAAAAAGCTCTATTTATAAACAAAAAGTTTATTTGAAATATTTTTCTTAATCAATCCACTTTTGAGATATAGGGCGTTAAAGTTTCCTATAGTTAGACTTTTAAGGAAGCTGTTCGAAATGGCTTTGGTTCGAGATCTCTTCTCTTGTTTTGAATTTTTATACATACCTACCTACAACAAGACTAGGCGTAAGAGAAAGATAATGACTTCCGAACTTTTGTTCTCGCGACCTTGGCAATTTTCATATTCGATGATTGCAACGTCAAGAATCACAAATACGCCTTTTTTTTTTAATACACCCTGTAACCGATGTTGGGTCAACATCTTTCGATAGTTCTTTGTTACTCTAGTTTAAGTTGTTGATGTCAATTAGTTCACAATAAATTTTTTAGTCATTTTTTGTGGATTTTACTACTATACAAAATGTCAGATTTTCCAAGGTTACAGTTTTTTTGTTTGGCTTCTTCAAAGGTTTATGTTAACCTAAGAATTATTTTAATGAGAGAAAACAAATAAAGAAAAGTAACCTTTGCTTTGATCTAACTTACTATTGGTTGGTAGAAACCTTCCAAGGCTGTCTTTGATTCTTTAAAAACCGTCCATGAGGATGTTTCTATTAAAAAATAAGAGCATGATTAGTTAATGTATAACTATCTACTAATTTAGTCAATGGAATCCAAATTATAATGACTAAAGTTACTAGGATAGAAACGAAATATTCCTAAATTTAAGAACCTGCAACTATTCTAAATGTGAAAATTCATTATAGAAGGACCAACAAGGAAGTGTAAGAATGCAATTAAAACCTCTTACAATCAAGAAATACTTGTCTTGCATCTCCAATATTTTCACCACTTCGAAAATGTCGGAAATTCCTTCGTGTAAAGCTCTAACACACGTATACATATATAAAAAATAATTAAGGTTTACCTCATACAAAAAAAATTTATCTCTTCGTATTACACCAATAAAATAACTGAGAAAATATTCCACATTTTATTTTCATGAGCTAGATTTCGAGAAAGCAGTTAATTACTTAAACTATTAGCACCGATTTTATCCAACCCCGGTTAACGCTTATCGCCCCGTCATTATTTAACTCCAGGTATAATTAAGATAAATTCCAAATCCCGTTTTTTTTCATTATGAAATGGAGAGAAAAAAACTACTTTCAGTATAGTGTTCTTGTTTCTTTCGTTTTAGTATTGATTAACTAGCAAACGTTGCATTTAAATAACGCGAACCTTTTAAAATTTTATTCAAACAATGTTTGTATAACATTTAATCCATAAATTATCATAATAATTAAATTTTTCTACAGTTATCCTATAGGAACTATAGTTTTCTAGAATACTAAGTAGTTGTTAACTCTGCCTTCTATTCGAATCTTCCAGAAAAATGAATTTTTTTAAGGATAAAATATAGTCAATTTAGATATCTATTAAATTAAAAAAGCTTCACCACACCAATATTTGGTTGCAATTTTAAAGTTAAAATTGTGATTGTCTACAGGTGTGGCAAGTGTACAAACAATTTTTGAGTTAAGTATATTAAAAAGAAAAAGAATCTTCGAAAAAAGCGATATAATTTAAAATGGTCGTGTGTCTTCATACAGGCCAAGCGAGTACCCTTGAATATTCGAGAGAGTTCGATTGACGAGCCTTTTCAAAACTTCCAAAATCGTTGGTGGCCAAAAAGTTCAAATGTCCATTGTAACAGTTTCCAAAGAACAATCTCGAATGGTCCAATCTTTTCCATCGCTATTCGTTATCTCTGTCTTTGTTCGTAAAAATATATTTTTTAAATATATAAATTTTTCAACTCAATATTTGATGGAAATTTGAAAAATAAAATTTTTTACAGGTATTGAAAAAAAATGTGGCACATCGTATGACTACATCAATGCTTTGTTTGAATTTAAACGAAAAAACTATTTCAATCCTTCTTGATTTAATCAGTGTAAAAATGTTAAACTTTTTGAAATTTTTCAAAGTTTAAAGATGTGACGACACGATGAGACACATTTCGTTAGCGGAAAATACTTCTTTTGCCTTGTTTTATAAAAACCGTCGCCAATTCTTGGTGCCTAATAAACCGTACTCTCCCCAAAGTGTGGCACACCGTGTAGTCACGCCTAAAATTTTGAGAAATTTATATTGATTAACTTAATGAATAAAGATTAAAATTAAGTATTTTTACTTAAATTTAGACACAATGGGATTACACGGTGTGAAAAAACATAAATTTTCATTGGAAACTGAAAAAATGTACATTAACACACATTTTTTCTCAATTTTATTCGAAAAAAATTTTTTTTTTCTTGATATAAGAATATTTGAGAACATTATATTAGGTAATGAAGTTACTTTAGTCGAAATTGAAAATAAAAACGTGTGACACTCCGTGTGATGACATTGTTGCTACATCGAAACTTAAGAAAGAAAATATTACTTCAACCGTTATTTAGTGAATCCAGGATTTAATTGTTAATTATTTAAAAATTATCACATAACTGAATGGCATAATTTTATGGTGTGGCATTTTTTATATTTTTTTTTTCATAAAAACACTTTTAATTTAAAAATAAAGCCGGTAAAACCCAATTTTTACTGGGTAATTTCAAGCGTTATTTGATCAGACCTTAAATATTATTCCTTGTAGATTTTCTTTAAGACCAATCAAACCAGTCACTGGAAAAGTTTTTAGTCCATTTTTTGCTTGATTCTCATTTTCCAAAAGAGAATATTTAATTTTCATAATTATTATAATAAAACGAGAAAATTAATATAACAGCTTGTCGAAAACTATTAATTTTCTTTGACTGAGGGTTAATTTATGCGAATGAGGGTTGTCGTTTCAAACACACACACACACACATATTCACACACAAAGACGGAAAATTCAATTTCATCGTTGAATACAAGATTAGTTGAGGCTGGCATTGTGTGTATCGTATTTTCGAAAATATTTCCAAAAACATTTATTTTGCTCTATCTACTAAGCATATGTGGTCGATGTTTTAATTGAATTTGATAATTCCCAAAAGGTTTTGCGTTAAATTCACCCGATTTTCTTCCATGAGCTTTTCTCACTTGATGAATTAAGCCAATGTATTAACCACGTTATAATGTATACCTACATTAATGAAAATATTGTCTGAAACATTTTTAATAAATAATTTTCAAAAGCACCATCTTTTCAATTTGTCTTGTTGAAAATCTTTGCAAAAGCTCCTCGTTCTATAATTAACTTCAAGGATTTCAGCAAGAGCTTATCGTATCATATCATCATATCCATGCCATGCACAAACACAAAGCCCTCGTCTATACAATACATCGCTAAAAGACAAACACACATTCATACTTTTATTAAATTTCCTAATCAAATATAGAACAGTTTTTTTTATTACTATACACTTTCTCTTTTATCTGGAAAATCAATTTGGCCAAGTTGTTTCCTCTCTGTTGTCTCTCTCTCAATTTTCACTCGTTTAATTCCCAAAAGGAAAATTTATGTCGTCCCAGTTCCACCTCAAATGGATAAAATAATTAACACTTAAGAACTGAAAGAAAAAACGTTTTAAATTACTTGGTTTCATTACAATTAGATAAACATAAAGCTTTGCGACAAAAAAGCTCTTTGTAAACATTTTAATTTCGCTGTCAAGTGTGAAAGCGCTTGACTGGGAACACATTTTTGATCTTTTGAGAATCAAAAAAAAATTCGTGTTATATACAAAAAGTTATTGTCTTAATTTTAAAACAACTCGTGCCAAATTTCGTCCAACTTTCACGATGACAATGTTGAGTTGTTTCGTTATAATGAAAACACACCGAGGCTTTTACATTTTAAATATGTATAAGGTTGAACGTCGAAAATTGTCTGAATTTCAATGGAAATATGAGGTGGTACAAAGACAAAAAAGCTCAACTTTATGTATCAAATATTTATTTGTAATATACGGAAAGTTTTTTTTTATCTTCGTCTCAAAGATCGAATCACCGTTATTGTCTTGCTGGGTTATCATTTAACCATGTGTTCAAATAGAACAGAAACGCCTTTATACGTATGAAAAACATAATTTCTACGACGGTTTAATTTATCATAAACAATATCTTTAGATGAATCTTTGAATGTACGTTTTCTTCTGGTCATGACTTTGATGAAAACCAGGCGCAAATAAGAGGAAAAATTCTCAGAGGCAAATGCAACTTTTATCCGGTCGCTTGGCCTCGATCTGATTATTTTTCAATTTTGCGTTTGAGAAAATGTCCAGGCTCGGTTTCATGTGCTTCAAAAGGTTATATGTCATGAGAAAAATTACCATTTTTTTGCAATTTCGTACAACACAACGACAATACAAGTCTATAAAAATATCAATTACACTGGTGTGCAAAAAAAATCCCCTTATATTTGTTGCTGTTGTTTTAAGTCGCTTTAACATCTAAGGTCATATCACGACTCTCTAAACAAAGAGAATTCCTTTTGGTCAATTTTTATCTTAGGTCTCAGATTCAACGAGGGTCTAACCCAGTACCACTTGCCGCATGAAGCGAAGAGAGCAATTGCTCTAACCGCTGCGCCATTAGGTGGTGTAATCCCCAATAGTTTTCATGCATGCTAACATTATTTTTGGTGAAAAATCTAAGTGCGAGTTTAAAAATGTATTTTGAGTAACGTTTTGCATCCTAGAGCTTTATAAGCAGAAAAAAGTGCTTGAATGATTTTTTGGTAGTTGTCCGCTTTTGTATTGCCAAGGAAACTATGACACACTTCTATTAAAACCATCAAAGCTCATTATCTGCTCTCTTAAACTTCGAATTATAAGCTTCAACTGTCACAAGCCTTTGTATTTGTGACATTGTGTTAATCAATCATTCATTTTTTGATAAACTCCATAAATGTTTTTCTTATAAAATACAAATATCCATTGAAAACCGATTCATTTTACATTTTTCGTTAGAAATTTAACTGAAAATAAGTAAACTTTAACTTTATAAACGGATCAATATTAATCAAATACATTATAGTTGATACCTTAACCAATTTTCTTATCTTATCATTTAAAAGATGAACTCGCCATTATTTTTCTCCAAAAAAAGGATGACAGTGCAATTTTTTCATTTAAGCCACTAAATTTGTATTGGCAAATCCATTTAATCCTACCAAAGATAAACCCTTAAATAAAACGTATTTTTATGTGTTCATCGTTGACTCCAATAATGTGATTTACAAGATATGTTTTGTAAAAAAAATTTCCTTTTTCATATTTTGGAAAAGCATTTTTTTTTTTGTAAACACAAGAATTATTAGCTTCAAATCAAAGAAGTTTATACTCTTATATATTATATGTATAATATTTCTCTCTCGGCAAGATTGCAGTTTCCCAGGTGTCAAAATTTGACGACGGATGCTTATTGATCTCGTTAAAATATATCAAAAATTTAGAATACAATTTTTAGAGTTTTCGAGATATCGAATTTTTGAATTTACATCGACATCAAATTTGATTAAAAAAAATAACGCGATGACCAATTGCTATTTTTTCTTGAAAAAAAAACGTTGGGATTAACTTCTTTTTATTTTGGGGGCTCTACTCTCAAACTCTCGCCGTGGGCTGAACCCCCGGGCTCTTCTTCCAAAATAGCTGGCAGCAGCTGTCGAAACTTCATAGTTCCAAAAATGGCCGCATTCACAAAATTTATCTCCCATTAGAAATAGCATTGGAGATAACATTAACAATAACATTAGAAATAAAATATACTAATATCCAATTTTTCTCGGAAACTAAGCGAAGACTCGGAAAATTGTACTCTTTATTTTCGTTTTATTATGGCGAGATCTATAAGGATTCGTTGTCAAATTTTAGCGCCCGGGAAACTGCAGTATTCTCTCTTCCTCAACTAAATTTTGCATTTGCTATCTAAAATGGATAAAACTAAGTTTCAAATTTCCTGAAAAAACTAGGATTGTTTAGTATCAATTAAATTGATTACCTTTAGGCGAACTTGAAAACATTTCAAATCGTTTTATTTTTCAATGTTATAAAATAGGTACCTCAACTAGTTTCAATTGAATTAACATGTTGTGGTTTACGTGATCGATTATTGATGATCCATTGTCAATGTGTTGTTCAATTTTCTTAATATATATTACACATCGTTCATTTATAGACCTCCAAGGCATTAACGTCCTAGAATTAAATAAATTTCAATACAAGTTTTTCTGTGTTTTAATGCGGAATACACTTTGATTATTGATATGAGCACCGATCTAATTCAATTTTATTTGTTGAATATAGACAGCTCTAGGGCTAATGATGACAACACGTTTTTAATTTAAATATGGACATGCATTATCGGTGCACACTGATTAATTAAAAATAAATTACGATTAATAATAAACGAGCCATAGATAGATAGTCAAACTCTCAAACCCCACACCAATTCAATCTCATTTTTACCACACCCCCGTTGTCGTTTCATCGTTATGTAATTGATTTCCGAAAATAATTAATGACTTCATCAATTTCCTTTCCGTTTGTCCACCAAACTTTTCATATTTTCAATTGAAATTATTAAAAAATAAAACGTGTCACCGACGTCATCGACCAACAAACAACATTTAGTTTAAATTTATTTCAATTCTGCCACACACACATTCCGAAAAAATAAATATTTTGTTGGTATAGGTATAAACGGGTATATACATGGCTATGTTGCCAATTTCTAAAATATTCTAAATTGAATATACGATAATTAAAATTTTAATTGTCAAAAAGTGAGTGCAATATTGAAATGCAAATGATTGATTTTTTAATTAATTTCCAGTGTTTCTTTTGGTTTCTTGTTGGAAAAATTGAATTAAAAATGTTAAAAAATTGGGAAATTTTAATTTGAACCGTTGGTTAACAATGAAAAGTTTGAAATTGTTATTGTCGTTTTTTGAACGGAAGCCAAACGTGTATATAAAGCGATTTTTTATGAGTTTTTTATCATTTAAAAAACGGACTCCGTGGGAGCAAAACTTAAAAAATTAGCGGCGTGCATCTTTCAAGTAAGTCTTTGAATTTTCTAATTTAGTCAACAATCAATTTTTTTAATAAATACAAGTTAATTAAAATGATTGAAGTGAATACAGTTTTAATTGGTTTTTCGGTTTTTTTAGGGAATTTATTTTCTTATCAAAATGGAGGAAAACCACGTAGAAATGAAAAACAGTTCTGAGATGTTTCATGTAAAAAATTTCCTTATGCCGGTAAGTCATTCATCAAATCTTAAAAAATATATTTTTTTAATTAAAATAATTTTTTTTCTAGGAACTTTTCAACATGTAGTTTTAAAAACCAACCAACTTCATTCCTATTTCCTAGTCCATTTCCTCCATTTCCACGTTTTAATGAACCAATTTGGAAAATTTTATTTCGGTGTCGCCCCAGTAAACCACAATCGATCCTTTCAATTACCACATCCTGCGTTTTTAAATCCAAAACTCCGATCCATTCCTAATAAAGCTAACAAAATTTCAATTTTTCAGTACTTAAATTCCTTTCAGTTTTTCCATTCCTTGCCATAACAAACTAAAAACTGTAAAAATTTAAAAAAAAATATATTAATCAGGAATGTAATAAGGTATAAACTACATTATTATTTTTTTTTATTTTGCTATTAATAAATGCATTTGTAGATGGTCGTTTCAAGGATATCATCAGTGCTGGTCGTCGTATCAAATCTTCGATTGAGATGAAACATGTTTGATTTTGTATGGAAAAATGGAAATGTTATTGTTAAGAAAATGAAATTTTAAGGTTTGATAAAAAAAGTTAATTTTCTAAGCCAATTCAAGGTTTATTTTTCTCAAATCCTTTTCCATTTTTCCTTTTTTGCTCGACTTCTGCAAAACTTACAGGAAAAGATGTTCTTAGCAGTTCTCAACTGTGTGGAGGTGGAGTGTCTTAGGATAGATTCAAAAATTAGATGAGTGCATTGAAATCATTTTTTTATTTAATTCAATTTCGAGGATATTTTGACTTCCCACAACATATTTTTTTTAATTGAACAGTTTAAAATTACAGAAATGTGGCAATGGAATTGAACTTTTAAAAGCCCCTTTTAAGAAATCATTGAAAAACTGCGTGGGATTTCTTTCATTCATACCACTGTTCAAAAAATTAAAAAAATGAATATTTAATATGTACTTTATAATAATTTATACATTTAAAGTAGTGGCTACCCATGATATCGTTTCGACACGTAAAATGTAACAAAATAAGTAAAAACATTTAGGCTTACAAATACATATGAAATATGGATTCCTTAACAGTGAAAATAGCGAACAGTGGGCTTAGTAAATATTGATTTTTTTCATACCTTTTTATGTTTGATTTGACATTTCGATGGTATGAGTAGTGTCCACCCGTGACTTCATTCACGTAAACTTAAAAAAAAAATTGTAGTTATGTATGCCGTTAAGCTTTAAGATAACAAACCATTTTTTATTAGTACACTGTTTACGACCCATTTTTATAAAGAAATTTTTTATACCACTTGTATATAATGAAATTGGAAATTAAGACTTAAATGCATTAAAGACTACATCTATAGTCGCGAACCTTTGGTTAAAATAGGCTAGCAGGAAGTCCCACTTTATTCTATAGATTTTTGAGTTTTTTTAATTTTTCTTTTAAATATCTCTAACGATGTTCCTTAGTTGAAATTTTTCGCTAGGAAAACTCAAATAAAGTTGGTTTTGGGAAAGAGAGTAAGAGTTAAAATAAAAGCATAACTTTTTTTATATACGTATATTGTAATATATTATTAACTAGCTGTACCCGTGACTTCTTTAAAGTGAGCTTCAGAACATTGTTCATAAAACTTCTTGATGTACGATGTTTTTTGAAGACTCGCCTAAGACATTAACAAATAGGTTACAATGAAGCCAGTTTTCTTTTTATCTCGTAGTTAAACTATGTACCTATTTCAAAATTATTGATCTAGGTGTTTATATTCTATAAATATAGTTATTATGAATTCATCTCCAACAATTTTAATGAAATTAAAACAATACTAAAAATTTAACGAAATTATTATAAATGGTAACAACATTTAACAGTGAAACACAATTGATAATGAAAAACTTACCAAAGCGATGGGAAAAATTCAAATTTGCGTGGTTTTATCGTCATTTTTATAACACAGTCAAAATACAAATTATATTTTAAGACCCCGTAGTGATAATTGATGAATTTTTGAAAGAAACATTTTTCTTTGGTTTATTTAAGTTCACATCAACTACTATGATCATTAGCGACCGTCGAATCCAAAAACCTATGAAAAAAATATTGGGCTTTCATTGGGATTCGAGCCCAGGATCACTGGCGTATAGGGCAGCTATTTAGTCAACCACGCCACTAAGTAGCCCAAAAAATTAATTAAATTAAACTAAATGCTTTTAAGCTATTTTGAAATTCCGCAGTACTGTATTTTTTTTTTAAAAAGAATCGTTTCTATTTATTTTTGCCTAATTTTATGTGTCATTACAAAAAATATCATTATCGATTAAAAACGTAGTTTCTGCTTGATTTTACTCGAGTAAGTTTTTTATTTTTTCTTAAGAAAGAGATTTGTTCTCTCAATAAAAATTATTCTTGGTATTGATACGTATATGTTCAGTTATCATTGTACCAAGTTTCATTAAAAATGCTCCAGTTATTTTCGCGTGATGCGGTAACAGACAGAGAATTACGTTAAAAATTTTGAAGTTGACCTTTACATCGATAATTATGACTATAAAAAATTCGTTTAGTAGCAGAATTTATTTAAGATATACGATGAGAAATTAATCATTTGTTTTGTTTTGTTTTTTTAGGAAACCCACAAGTAAAGATGCTTCCCAAACGTTCACATTAAAATCGACGTTAGCATGGACAGCACGGCAGACTATGAAGTAAGTCTATCTAGTGAGAACATTTTTGATTTCTGTATATTAAACTCTGAAAAATCCCATCCATTTATTGTATTTGATCCAACCAATGAAAAATGTGTGAAAGTAAATTTCCATTTTTTATTTATACGTATATAATACGTGAACATTTCGACAATGTGGTGGTGGTGATTTGAAGAATTGTATTGAATTGAAATGTCAGATGCAAGCCGTCCACTCAATTCCCTATCCAAACATTTACTATATAATATGATGATACGATTCTATATCGATATGAAGAAGAAGCAGGATTTAACGCGAAAAATCCTTTCACATAATAATTGTATGTTTGCACAGCGATAATACGAACGATGGATTCTATATATTATTGCCAATATTTAACATTGAAAATTTCTCGATTCTCGCGTTTAAATATATTCACCCTTCATTTAACACGAAACGTTTTTTATGCTACTTCCATCACGACACGAGATGAAAATATAAAATATCTATCAATTTGGTGTTTCCAATCATATTACCGATTACAAATTTTATACTAGTACGGGTATATTTTTAAAAAATCGATACATTTACATATTCTTTGGCAACGATTGCTCTATTATTGTCGAGAGAAGCACTTTTCAATGAAACCAGTCCATTTACATTATAATATTGTATGCATTTATAAAAATGAACGAAATATATCACATTCACAAAGAGAAACCTTTTCGATTCTTTCAAGCTTATACAAATCGTAAGTTTGAAAGGTAAACATTGACTTGTATCAACCAAGACAGAAATATTTTTCATTTTCAAGTTGGAAAGAGTTTCACTATCTCTATATATATAAAATAGTATCTGGGTGACTGACAGGCACTTTGAAGGCAAGCCACTGAGGATAGACACATTAAATATGAAAGTGTTATATCTGAAACGACTGTGACCTGATAAGACTCTAATTACAAACATGAATCAAAATTATAAACGACTTCTGCTTTTTTAACTCTGAATTACGCTTACTTATATATTTAGTAAAAATTTTCGTGAACCAAATCACGGGTAGCCACTGATTATTTAATAAGTTTGCCACTGAGAGATCGATTGTGTGACTCAACCGTAATAATTTGCTGCTAAATATATAACATAGAGTGATTTGTAGTGTTGAGCCTATTCACTATAGGTGAACCCTTCTCGTTTAGTACTCGTATGTGTGTTACGCGATACACCAACACACTGTGACTGAATGAGCTTCGGTGACCTTATGATGAAAACAACTTCTGTGTGCCATAAATACACACACATTTTCTATAAGGCTTTCAGGTTCTCATGATTTAATTAAATTTAAGAGTTTGTATATATAAATTAATTTCTTAAGCGCTGACAAATTGATACACTTTTTTGAGTTTACTTCTTAAAAATATTATTTTGATAAAAATATAAATTTAAAAAAAATTTAAGGTTAGTAAAATCCAATATTTTTTAATATCTATTATAAAATGGTTTAACATTATAAAAGTGTATTTCTTATTGGAATGGCATTGGGTACGAATTTGTACCAAAGAGTTAAGCTGAGCATATACATGGAAAATACGTCCATGATGACGACTTCTTTTGTCACTTTGATATAACATTTTGGTAAATATATTTTTTACAAACTTATGGGTTATGTACAAGCTTCTTCAAAAAGCAAGAATCTGGCCACATGGTGTGTCACATATTTGTTTTTCTACTCTCTTAAATCTAAATAGTGACTCAATACATAATACATAAGGTGTTAAATAAATTAGTATTAAAAAAGTGTGACACACTGTGTGATCACATCTTTCAAGGTTGAAAATTGGAAAAATATGATTTTTTTTATTACTTGATGAGATAAACAAAAAACAACAAAACATTGTTTTACTTAAATTTTGATAAAGCAACAGCGTGACCACACACTTTCTTCTTAGTTTTGATTAAAAACTTTTATAAGAAAAATTGAAATTAAATTTTACCGAAATTTCGAATTGTTGGGAAAAGGGTCTGTCAAAAATCCAATTATCACTTTTTTTTTCCTTCGTCCAAATTATATTATAGTTAAAGATATTAACAGTAACTAAAAAACGCAATTTGATTTTTTCATCTCAGATGATACTTTCATGAGTTCTGTTGTCAACGCGCAAGCACCTTTTTTTGAGGGATCATCGGAAATGATGTCACAATGGGAAAGTTTTAAATATTTGTCTACAAAAATTTCAGAAAATTTAAAAATTGATTTCAGAAACTGTATGTGTAATATTTAAGGCAATAACAATTTTGAATGAAATATTTCAAATTTATATAAAAAAATTTGTTAAAATAAGTCATCTGTTACTTAACCCAAAGATATTCATTTTATCCCTATATTCTTGGAAAATATACACTAAAGTCTAAACGTTTAAAAACAAAAAAAATCGATTTTATTTCACTCGGTGATTTGTCTGTTTAATCACATTATTTCACAATTCATCTGTTTAATCTTTTTACACTAAATCACTGGAAAAGTTACTTTTCACTATTTGCTGGCTGAATTGTTCAGACTAACTCAATCCGGCGGACTGCTTGTAATTATATAGGCAATCAAAGTTACCAGAATGTACTAGAATGTTCTCCATTGTTCGATACGATTATTTCAAAAACCGTTGACAGTTAAATAATGAATTGTTTTAAATACCTACTATTAAAATTTCGATCAAAGAATCTGGAATGTTCTATCCTTTTCTATGGATGTTTGTTACAATTTTGAATATTAATTCCACTGTTTTTTTTTTAAAGTTATGGATTTTTAATTGCAAAAATGTAACTTTTGGATTAGTCGGAAATCTGCAAAAAGGTTTACAGAAAAGAATAAAATTAATAACTTATAGTACTTTTTTTTTCAGGAATAACTTAGAATTTTAATGTTTATTTAAATAATTTTTAGGTATCCTAAAATTTTATATTAAGTCATGGAAAAATCAGGGAAATAAATTAGTTTTCAATCGCCACCCTGTGTAAATAAACCTTTTTTCGTGCAATGAAGTTCAAGCTTGTGTCATCTATAAATATACATCCAATTATTGACGACGACCTTTGAATAAATCAACATTAACGGCATTTACCAACGTGGAAAACATTTTTCTATTTGCTCGTTATGTTAAATAATTTGTTCGTGATTGATGACGACATCATTTGATGAATTATGATAAAATGATGCATTTCCGTCATATATACATTATAATATGCACTATGTATACAATTAGTTTAAAGCTGGTTATTGCTTATTTGAAAATGTATTATTTACCTAAAAAAAAAACCTGACGACATGTGTACATTTTATCAGAGCTATCAATGTACAACATAAAATTTCCTCACTCAATTATTTGTGATAAAATAATAATATGTTACAACCGTTACATAACGATAATGATGATGTAAATGAAAACACAAAAAACAGGGAATTTATTGTTTATATATCTACTACAAAAGTATATGTGTAAATGTGTAAATGTTTATGTGAAATTCTGATTAACTACCAACATAATATTTAGTTGTTTGTTGGTACATTTATGAATAGTTTAGTGTTGGGGAGTTAAATTATGGAAAATACCAACACATACTTGGTTGAGACGTCGAGAATATTCACATAGAAATGCAGCTCACAGCTCACGATTTACTTGGAAATTTTAATCATGCATTTGAATTGAAACTTTTTCTTTTTTAATAACAAATAATAAAACGAAATGTTCTACAAATTCCATCTGAAATCTAAGCTCAATGAATTTAATCTGCTTGAAAATATTTTATACTATTAGTTTTTTTTTTGACTTGAGTAGAATATATGCGGAAGTAGATACGAGTGACTAAAAAAAGTTTGGTTTATGGTCATTTAATAATCTTCGAGACTATTCCGTAAGATGTGGTCACTTGACAAGGCGTTTTATGGAATTACTTAGCTTTATTATCAAAAAGATTGTACTAAATCATTTAAGATTTTGAACTTGACTTGCTTTAAAAATCGAGTTTTTCTTCATCTCTGTTTATCTTATATAATTCATATTATGGTCTTTGTTTAACTTATTGATTATTTTCTGTTTTTAGTTTGTAGTTGTAAAGTTCGTGTAGTTATTTAAAAAATCAAAGACTACGAAACTAGTATTCTTACATATTTAAATAAAAAAATAACCATTAGTTAATCAATGGTTTGTACTATACACCGAAATGTGCGGTATTTGAAATTATTAATATATTTTGGTTTTTTATCTGATTTTAAAGCTGTTTTTTTAGATCAAGTGGTAACTTACTAAGCAGTAAGTAGGCAAATAATTGTCGTACAAATTATTCATATTTATTTTTTTAAAATTTTATTTACTGTCGCTTCAGCTACTAAGACTATGTCGCGACTTAGTCAATAAAAGTATATGATTGTAAACGCTTGATGACTTTATGGCTAACCGATACTCCAGAAAACCCAGACTCTCTGGGCTTAGATTTATTGGAGGCGTCGGCAGATGGATCTATATTTGTTAAGACTGAGGCTGAGGATTAAATAATAAATTATTAGATTATAAAGTTATAGAAATTCTAAATATGTGTAAGTAAGTTTCGGTTTTGGTTGAAAAACCTTAGAAATTTAGAATAACTGTCCTTATATAGCGACATATCAGAGGCCTGCGGTCCATACATGCTGTAGATGCGGCGCATGCCTTTGGATTGTAAGACGTTTTTAAAAATTGAATATTTTTTATGATTTATTCATTTTATTTTTAATTTACGTTATTGCATTTGAAAAATCATTCTAAAAATGATATATTTTTATCATTTATAAATTTTTTAATTTACGTAATAATGAAAAGTATCACTCATAAAATTGGCATAGTTGGTTTACCAAATCAAATGAACGGCAAAAGCCAAATGAATGCGTTGGCGACAGTAGCATGCGATAGATTGCTTCGAATTGGTCGCGCATGCGCACTAGTACGGTCGAATACTATCTTTATCGGCATTTAACATAGCTGATTAACGGTCTGCAGATGCGTTTGCCGTTTTGAATCAAAACAGTGAATTTAATTGTTGCTGATACTTTTCGTGAGTTATTTTGAATTATTGAACCAAAGGCCATACAAATGTTCTTTTCTTTAGGATAAGAACTATTTTCGTGGTTTTTAAATACATTATATGATGCGGTTGTTGATGATTTTTGTAAGAAGGAGCGTCGAATAAAGCTAATTTAAACAAAAATATTTATAACACCACGTTTATCAAATAAAAAAATAAATTTAAAAAATGTGGTTTTTATAACCCCAAAAGTCAAACAAGTTTCAAGTTTCAAAAGTTACCGCACGCCACTGCGACATATGTTCTCGAACATTCGAGAAAGTCTAGTTGCCGAGCTAAAAGCTTCTAAAAACTTCCAAAATCGTTGGTTGTCAATAATAGAAGATTCAAATGTCCAGTTTCCTAAAACTAATCAAATAACAATGTCTGACGTCACATTGTCAAAGCCAACCTCTAATAAGAACCCCAGCATTAAATAAAATATTCGAAGCGTTTCAAAACGGAAACTGTCATTAATGATAACGAATAGCAATCTTAAAAATTTCAACAAAATGTAGAATGTTTTTTTTTTTCTTTGGTGGTATTATTAACATTGATATGTTTTTCAGTTTAATGTAGTTTCCTTGTTAACAACAATTTCACTTCCTATTACCTAACATTAGACAAAGTTTACTTAAGGAAAAGAAGGGT
This sequence comes from Sisyra nigra, assembly GCA_958496155.1. Taxonomy (NCBI): domain Eukaryota; kingdom Metazoa; phylum Arthropoda; class Insecta; order Neuroptera; family Sisyridae; genus Sisyra; species Sisyra nigra. The sequence goes on from OY292317.1 coordinate 19,903,845, forward strand.
TTTTGGGGTAGTTAAAAGTAGACGAGAGCTCGTTAACTTAATTACAAATAAACAAGCAAGCGTTGCCACCTCAGTACTGCACAGTATACGTACTACAAATTTTCGAAAGCCATGCGTATAACAAAATATGGTAAGCAAGTGTATTGAAATAAGAGAGTGGACGTTTCCTTATATATATAAATAAGTATGAAATTGTCATAACAAATGGTTAAATTTTCATTATGAATTCAATTAATGATTTTCCTCAAAAATTTCAATTAGAAAGAAAATTCTTTGTCGTTATCAAATTCTTTGTTCCACATCCGATTTTTCCGATCCCATTAATTTATTTTTCCACCAAAAAAACTTTTCTTTTTAAAACTTTTTCCTTTCAACCACCCACCCATTTCTCCACGATTTTTTTTCTCTTATAATTATCGAAGTGAAATGATTTCCATAGAAAACTTTTAATATTTAATAACTCGTTGTGAAACCAATTAATTTTTATTTATTTTTTTCACTTCATTTTATTATAGATTTTAATGCTGGAAGAAAACAACACGTTGTCAGAGACAGACGACGAGGGCATTCGCGATCCGGCCACAACCCTCTCGATTTTGATCATTGGTAAGTCAAACGTGTGATTTTATTAAATGTAGATCTCTTCATTTCAAAAAAAAAATCAATTTTCCCCACTTGAAACGTTTTCACTTAGATTTCACAGACACGTTCCCATTTTACGTGATGAAATCTTAAAGAATCCAATTCCAGACTCATTTAAACTAATCAATAATCTCTTACACTTGTGTAGGATTCTAAGATGAAAAAGAGGTGTCGTTTGTTGATTTAATTTAAACGTGAGTTGTTGTCTTTACACTCAAAATAGATACAAACTATTTTTTAAAAAAATTTTTTTTTAATCCTAGGGTGTCCCAAAAATGGATATTATAATATATTAAAACCATAATTTTGGCACCAAAAAGAGCTTTTAAAATCAATATTAAGATTTGTCTCAGTCCATTTTTTCATTTTCCATTAAAATTATTCTTATTTTTTTGAATTTATTTTCATAACTTTAGAATAGTTCATCGTAATATCAATCTAAAAAATGATTTAAAGGAAATTTTATGCTTTACAAAAAGGTAGTTAAGACTAAGTTTCTCAGATCGACATCTCGATTAAAATTTTCCTTATTTCAGATTGTTGTTATATGAACTGTTATAAAGTCTGAAAATTCAAAATAAAATAAAAAATCTGTGTTATTTAAGGGGGTGTTCTAAATAGTCTAGACTCTAGAGTTAAGAGCCGGGATTCCCAGCCCCGTGCCTGTGAAACGATTTATATGCGCCCGCCGCTATTCGACCGCAACAGAATTTTTCATGATCAATATTTTAAAATAAAATTTTTTTGTTTGTTAATTATTTATTACTGTTGATGTAAATATATTCAATTGTAAATATCCTTCGATAAAATAACTGGTGCTCGTCGCTATACCAATATTTTAGAATGTACTTCAGAGTACAAAAAAGTTGGGGATTCCTGATCTAGAGGCATGCATTTCGGGCGGTTTTTGAACCTCTGTGCAAACGAATCAAAAAATATTTTTACCTTTCATGTTTTTATCATTTGTTGGGTGATATTTTAAGTTCAAATAATATTTTTTTGCTGACTTTGAACAGTTATACTGTTTATACAATATAGAAAATATATTGTGGCCTTATTTATGTAATATTAGGTTTTTTCCGTTGTTCCGTCATACGTTGATGCCAAACACTGCCAGAAAGATAAAGAGCAAGACACATTGACCAAGAGACAAGAGTGAGTGAAGAAATGTTTGAGCTTACAGCCGCTCGGCCGCATTAGGCCGAGAGTCGACCTATGTACGTACGTTTTCGTAACAACCTCGTATTTCGACACTGATTTGGCGGTGTTTAAATACTGGGGTAACCGGTTTTTGACTCGAGCAAAATTGCCACTTTATGTTCCTCACTCATTCTTGTCTTTTGGTCAATGTTGTCTTGCTCTTTGTCTTTTTGGCAATGTTTGAACATCATCAGAAGGATGACAATAGGAACAAACCTATTATTTACAGAAATAAACTATAAAGTATTGCCCAGATACGTATTTCGATGGACAACCAATCTTCCTCAGTCGTCATCAAATAGTATTGAATTGCTCGGTATCTGCTATGTGACGAGTCACAAAGTAATCACGGATCGATCTCAATTTATAGGTTGAGCCTTTTTCTTTTCGCCATGTAGTTGTAAAGGGGTGTGTTCCCATTTCTGTTTCCTTTAACCTAATTCTTCGTGAGCAGCCTGAAGAGTGCCGAACTTTAAATCGGCCCATTCTCCCAGTTTAGTACCTTTCCTTTTCTCTTAAAAATTTCTATGCTTTCGAGAGCATCCAATCTATTTGTGTGGTAAACATCTTTCAAAAGGTTGGCGTCTGCAAGACCTTTCCACTCTCGCATACTTTATATTTGCCAGATGTTCTTTATATCTAACTCCTATTTTCCTTCTAGTCTGACCGATGTAGCTTTTACCACAGCCCGCACAAAGAATTTCATAAATTCGTAACTTTTGTAGATCCGGAATTTTATCTAAACCCACCCAACTTTTTGTCGTACATCCAGCTCTTATACCAAATTGTTTCCATATCTTTCCAATTTTATGGGAAATCTCTGGAGAAAAGACCAGCGGTCTTTATGTCTTTTCACCGTTTGCAAAGTGGCTTCTGAAAGTTTTTTCCCCCAAAGAGCCCTTTCGAAAATTAAGTTCACAATTTTGGTAGAGTATATGTTCATTACTGGTCATCACACCTTAAATGTGTTCTAATTCTTTTGTAAACAGATTTTTTGCCAGAGATTTATTTACGAGCCTGTTCACTAAGGAATGGAAAACAGCCAACCCATAGCTCAACTAATATTTTTGTTTGAACTTTTGTTCAAATTTATTTTTATAGTTTACTTTTGTAAATTATATTAAATAAATAAAACCACAATGATACTTTAAAAAAACATAAAAAATTAACCAAAAATACTCAAAATTATGTGCAGGGAATGTGGCGGATCCAAAAATTGAGATTTCAACCCCTCTGGTTATCTGAAACAAAAAAGCCGGACTGATTCTTAGTTACTTGATTAGTATATGGTAGATGCCGATAAATTAGCAAAATTCTTTGAAATAAAATTTTTTTGAAAATTGTAAAATTAAAAATGTTGATCTGGGGGTGGTTGAAGCACACGTACATAATAAATACATTTAAATGGTTTAAATGTATGAATGACGTTAAAGTTTTCGACTGTCAACTGAGATACATTCAAAGCGTTCTCAAATTTATCTCCATTCATAACTTATCTCTATTCGAAAAGTGATCGCTTTTGAAACTTGCATCGTCTCCGAAAATAATAATATAGAGAGATATTCAATAATGCAGAATAATGCATTTTGCCTTGCAGCGAATTTAAATAATATCAACGAAAAGCTACGTTGACAAAAATTTTTCGGGACTTTTCTTTGAGATTTTCTTCCTTTAAATGACAAAGTGACACAAAAAACTTTTAACTTAAAGTACATTTTGACTAAAACATTGTTTTTGGCCGCCCCTAGGCAGCTACAAGCTTTCTTTAGACACCTAATATTTTCCTTGACAGAACAGGAAGTCACATCACAATAGATTTTATTGGTCACAGTGATTATGAAAAGGAAAATCTCTAGACCAGCGCAAAATAGCCACATTTTAGTTGTTCTGTATTTACCCCCTCTCCATTACTTAAAATATTAAAAGTAGATAGTACTAGGTGTCATGTGGAAAAAAAGGTAAATAATGTACAGGTGCAATGTGCAAGTGAGGTTCTATATACAGTAGATTTAATTTATAACGACTTTTTGGTTATATTTCGGTCCCTTGAAATTAAAGTATAGGTACTTTCAGAAGAAAACAATGTGGCTATAACAACTTCGCTTATAACGCCGACTTCTGGTATTTGACTCGTTTTAATCAGCCATTTTTCACAAGTTCCTGGAAATCCCTTGCACCTTTTGCGGCCAAACGTTAACGACCAAATCATTAAGCTTTCTTATATTTTGTTTACATGCACAGTTGGTTAGCAGTTTATGAATACAGTAGAACTCCTTTACTTTCAAGGAGTAGGAAGTCTGTAAGCAGGTAAAGTTTTTGTCTTTCATTATATCTTGCTTTCTTTGAGTCTTCACAAACGTATTTAACAACTGCAAAAAATTGTGACAGAATTATAGTGGTCTCTTCATCGTCGTTATAAACGAAAGCCATTTTAGTTGTAAGGTGAGGTATTTCAAAGGTCGATTACTTAGAAGTAAGCTTCTTTTTCAATACTATTTTTTATAAACTTGAGGTTGAAACTTTAAAAATCCCCATCTTTTTGATTTGAAGACATTGAAGACACTGCATTATCTTGGAAAGACGAAGATGATGCCTAACAAAATAGCAATGGCAGCCCCTAGGCTGGTGCTGGTTTTTTTTAGAAGCCTGTTCCCGTACATAGAACAGAAAGTCGCATTACAATAGGTCGTAGTGATTTAAGGATGAAAAATCCCTTAATAAAAACAAAAAGAAGAAAGTTGATATAAAGACTGATTTTAAAGTCTCCTGGCATCAGAAAGACTTTATTTAATACGGAAATAAAAAATCAAAAGATTATTAATCTTTCTATAAAGAATATCTATCTCTAACAATCTTCTTTGGCAGTGTTTTGTTTTAAAAATTTATTGATAGGCTTGGTGAAAAGGAAATATAATGCGTAGAGAATGATTATAACGTTTTTTTACATCTGAAAACCTTTATTTTGTTTCAACAAATAAATTTTGTTGGTTGAAACAAAAAAAATCGAAATGTGTGCTGGGGCACAGCGCAACAAAATGTACAAAGGGACAGTAATGTAGTTGCCCAATTTGAAAACCTGTCCGTAAAACTTCAATTTAAAATTTTGTTGTAATTGGTTTTTACACATGTCCGTTGCGATTCGTTTTTCCACTTGTCCGTTGAAGTTTCACTTCTGCTATGTGTCCCAGCACACATCTCGATTTTTTGCAGGTTTACTACAAATTATGATTTGGTTAGGTTACGTGCCTACATTTTAATGAATGAATTTTTTATTTAAACATATTTAATGTTATTACCTATGCATTATAATATTAAGATGTTGTTCATATTTAAAATAATTTTACGTTATATACATAGATGTCCAATATAATATTTAATAATATGATTTTTACTTGATGATTTACAATGATTTTCAAAAAATTGTTAGCAAATTTGCAATTTGCAAAGCCGTGCAACATGCAGTTATTTTATGTGAATATCTATGTGTAAGTCGATCGATATGGACGACGACAAAAAGAAATATTTTAACTTTTTTTTTTACTTTTTATCATATTTTTCGTGACAAACAAACCAATCAACGATGTAAAACTTTGTGCAAGACGGAAAATAAAAAGAAAAAAAATGCGACGTGCAAAGTCGTGGATCAAAGTCTGTGGTTCTCTCTTATGGATTCATTCATAAGTAACAAAGGGGAAGCAAAGAAAAAAAGTTTGTAAACCTCGTCCGAGTCGCACCAGTAATTGAATTTCCACCAATATAACGTTTATATATTACATATACTATGTACATATAAGAATCTATAGAATGTAGGTAGATTATTTGTACAAGTTCAAATTTCAAGCAAATCAACGCAGAATATCCAATGAACAACTTAAGAACTGTTCATAGAAAACTTTGAATGTTTGTTTGGGGTTAGATGACCAAAGAAAAAGTCGAGTGGCCACTTATCAGAAAAATATTTGCTCTGTTAAAAGAGTTTACACTAACAAATTTAACGGGTCTTAGATAAAAATCACGAAGAACAAAGTTTTTAATAAAAAATTAATACGAAAATGTGTGAGACACCACGTCGATAGCTAGTCAAAGTTAAATTAGGAAATTTTTCAACATTGAAACAAATATGGTCTCAATTTTTCCAAATTCGATAAAAATTCATTTTTTAATTTTAACTACACGTGTGAACCTAGTGTAAGTCAATTACACTGTCGAATATCATCATAGATTAAATTATGTGAAACGCGCAGTGGTTAGAGTAATTGCTCTCTCCGCTTTAGGCGTCATGCGATACTGGGTTCGGTTATTTTCTAATTTGAATCTCATAATAGAACAAAATTAAACAACTAAAATCACAAAAATAACTAACAATTTTTAATAAGTCTTTTATTTCACAATTCCTCTGGATTCAGTGTGATCCTTGTCCTTGGTTTGTGGCACATAATTGAAGTATAACTTCTTTACGCGCGCTGGGGAGTAAGCTGGTGAATGTGTTACAGAAGCGTTACAAAAAGTTTGATCTGGCAAAGCGAACGGAAGCTAAAAGGAGAGATATACCTTGGGAAAGACTGAAAGAGAGAGAGTTACGTTCTTATATCTAACACACAGTGCAGCCCTATTCTCCGATTCTCTATTGTGCGGATCTTTGTGTGTCCCCACTTTTATATTGAGTTTAACGTCTACAAAGTCGAGAGCTTACATAGATCTAGATGCACTGAAGGAGCAAGCGAGCCCGTACATTTTCTTTTTATATTTCTCTCACTGTCCGTTGTTCTTATCATAAGCCTATTGTTTCAGGCTTACGATCTACTACAGTAATTATAGGCCAGACATAAAAAATAGCTAAATTCAAAAACATGATGAATCTCTGCTTTTTTAATATGTTGTTTGGACCCATTAGGCCTATGTATTCTCAAGTTTGCAACTCCCAAAAAGTTGTGAAAAAATTTTTATTGAGGAAAAACCGTAAAAATTTTGAACTTATTTCAGATTCTGCTCGGTATCTCCTAATCCATGCATTTTTCTACGAAATCGTTCGTTCGTTTTTAAGAGCATAAAATTTATTACAAATTAAGCCCAACCGGAGCTCTGCACGTTAATGGGTCACTGAGTAGCGGCACTTTGAAAATAGGCCAATTTTTTCAAAAATTGAAAATTTTAGCTTAGGACCTTTTTTGGATTGAAGTTGCATCGAAACCGTTGATCTTACGAGAAGAATTTATAGATTATAATTTGTAGACAATTTAATTAGCGTTAAATTAAGTACAAAGCGGGGCCTGTAAGCCTTGCAGTTCTCTCACAACCTTAGAAAATCCATATAAGGCAAAATCGCTTTTTGGCGGGTACTCCAGTATTGGTGGAACGTCAGGGTTTCTTGAGGTTCGTCACCGTTGTCCTCTTCAATGCAGTTTTGCACATTTCCCCAGAGCAGGGTATCACACATCGTAGGCACAATAAAGTTTGTATTTACGTGTGGCGTATGTGAAACAATTTGTTAGGAACATAATAAAAGTGTCATGTTTAATAATCAATTATTAAGAAGAAAAGATTAATATTATCAGTGCAGGTTAGATCAGCTACCTTCAGCCTACCTTCAATGACGTCTATGGAGTGGCAAGAGAAATTCTACCTTAGCGCCGTCAATGTCAAATCGTTGAAGCAGTCATGAATTTACAAATGTCAAAATCTTGACAGTACATTGGTCAAATTTGTACCACGTGACGAAAAATTGATGAAAAATCGTTAAAAATGCATTTTCAATAGGATTTGCGTAAAATCCGTTCTTCCGCGTCTACGTGATAAGAGGAGTAACTATGTTGAATTTCAATTCGATCGGACCTATAGTTTCAGAGATCTCGTGATAAGTCAGTGATCGTTTTTCGCTTATATATATATAGATAGCGAAAAAGTCATACTTCTGACAGTACATTGGTCAAATTTGTACCACGTGACGAAAAATTGATGAAAAATCGTTAAAAATGCATTTTCAATAGGATTTGCGTAAAATCCGTTCTTCCGCGTCTACGTGATAAGAGGAGTAACTATGTTGAATTTCAATTCGATCGGACCTATAGTTTCAGAGATCTCGTGATAAGTCAGTGATCGTTTTTCGCTTATATATATATAGATAGCGAAAAAGTCATACTTCTAGTGTGTGGTCCACAAGAAGCAAATTCAATTTTTTATCGAGTTTCGCCGATGTTTAGTACAATCCTAAATCTGTAGCAGAATTCAACTAAGTGTGGCCTTTATTGTCTATTATATAAAAGTGTACGAAGAGAAAGCTTTTTCTTCTAGCTCTATGTTGGTAAATGGCAACAAAAACTCATGTACCTTTTCGGAAATGAACCCAAATTCATTGTTAATGGCTGCCCAAAAGTTAAGAAGTCGGTTTGTCTTACACTGGGGCCACTGGGGTTTTAAAATGATGTCACTTGACAGTTCAATTAATGAAATAGTAGTAGGTACTCATTTTTAAGCGATTTAAAATCCAACTGTTGTCAGAATTTTGAATATAGGTAGGTACTTCCAAAATACTGATTTTTTAAACTTTCCAAAATGATAAATATAGTTAGAGGGGCAATGAATCAGGTTTTACAATGAATGAAACACAATGCAGCAAGAGTATCAGGTCGCGACGTTTTGCCATACTCGTGTATTATAGCTTCATCAGGCTCTCTGATGCATGCTTAGCATTCTTGTGTTTTGAGCCTTGCATATAGCAATTATACATTTTCTTTTTATTTTCAAAACAAATTTGATACTCATGATTGATGTTTATGAAAATTGTTGTCAACATATAAATTAATATATAAATATATTTATAAGTATATTATCAACACAAAATAACAAGGTTCTGAAAAAACGGTAATAACTTTCCAAATGTTCAACAAGCTGTTGATCAGTTTTTGGAGAGCCATAAAAAATTATACAAATTTCCAAATACTTCAGGTGGACCCTATTCAAAGATTTCGAAAAATAATTTTTGTTCACCATAGATTCAACCCTACCCGAAACACTGAATATCGTTATCGAGTTATCGATCGTTTTGTCATGCAATTTGGACGACAACTGAAATGTATGGTCTTAAAAACGTAACAACTCTTTTTGTAGTACTTTTAAACAATCTATGGCGTACTCTTAGCGGTACGCGTACCCCAGGTTGGGAACCTGGTTTCTATGCGATTCAAATTCTGTTGTCCTTATTATTTAATCGTGCATACAAAAGTTATCTGTCATCATTGAAAGATTAAATAAGTGTCCAATGTTAATTGCCGAGTTTTTAAAAAATAAACATCAGTTCTACGTAGATGATGACATTATCGTCAAGAATTGTTGCATGTAAAGTGCTTTGTCGCCTGTTAGGAAGTAAGAAATAGAAAACAAATGGCGAGAACTTCCAAAAGAGTTGCTTTGCACTCGTTCTCTTTATGTATGTAAGTGTATTTTTTTTTTGGTTTATATGAAAACTTTTTAAGAAATCTCACGGCTCGAGTAAGATTAAGGTGGTGTTTCATGCATTTGAATTTCCCTTACTTTATGCTTTTTTTTACTATAAAGGAAGGCTAATAGTAGCTAAATATCGTGTCAATTTCCCAATAATTTACAATCAAAATTTAAAGGAAAGCGATTAATTTTGACGTTTGCATGAGGCCTAAGCAAGCCGTTTGCAACATTCACAGTATGAGTACTATGGTAACTTACATAATCCAATTTGAACAACTTCAACCAATTTGTGAACACGTTTTCGATATTCCATATGCAATGGAATTTGGACATTTAGATTTGTGTAAAACTTCGCGGTCTCAGTAAATGCACATTCAGTCAAATAATGAAAATAGGGTAAACGAAGGCTAAATTTAGATTTATCTCAATTATTGGTGCTACACAAACGTTACTCTCGCTTATATTTGAACTTTTCAAACTTTTTGAAAACCTCTATTTGACCTTTTTTTTAAAGTAACGATTTCTTTAGATTTTATAAAAATTTGTTCATCAGGGCATTCTTGAAAGTCTTATCAATTGTATATATCAGTGATTTTGAAACTGTATGTCGTGCTACAAGGACCGCTCAAAAAATTTCTTAAGCCAATCTTTAAGTTGCCTTTCCAGTCGTTAAGTGCCAGACGCCTGGTATATCAATGCACTGTAAAAAATACGACATAAAGTTCACCCTAAGCAACACCAATGGTTTGGTTGGAACCACTGAGTTAACTCAAGCTCAGATTGATTGAACTACGTTCCTCAATGCGATCACAACGATTTCACACATTAAGCTTGTTTTTTATTTATTCCATTAGCTGTGCCCGTTAGCAAAAGTTATGAAGTCATTGATGACTTTTTACTCAATACAGTGTGTTTGAGATGGATGAGGATGGATAAAAGTGGACTGTATTTTAGGTGTTGGTAGGAAAATAATAAGACGTCACGAAACAAATAAACGGATTTATTGTACCGAATAAATAATGGAAAAAAACTGAATTTAATTGAAGTATGTGATTATTGAATTTGTAAGAATTATAAATTGATGAATAAAATATGGTCGAATGCAGACTTCCTTTGAACGTTGAAAGAACTATCTGATTGACTGACCACATGGCCGTTGAATGACCAGGGATTCGACCAGGGATCGATTCAACAAGTTCTGAACACAGTGACTTAAAAACGTTTTCTAAATTCTTAGTGTTTTTAACGTTGCAACTATTTAGTGGAACGTAGTCCTTATGAACTGACTGGAAAAAGAATATATTTAGCTTAAGTAGTGAGTCTGAAGCTGTAATAGATCAAACTCACCTATAATGTGGTAATATTTCGTTTGTTGACCTTATATTTATTCGATGAACGTATTTTTTTACCAGGAATTTTAGCAGAAATTTATTTTTTAATTTCAGAGCTCGGCTGCGATTATTAAAGTTGTTCTCATAATAATGTACTTGTATCTAATTTTTTGTATTGCAATGGTTATATGTTTAATTGTTTACTGTATAAAAGCAAAAGAATAGATAGAGCAGCATTGCGAATTTCGTGTGATTGCAATCTGTAATATTTTATTTTTTTTAACATAATTGAAGACTGGAACAGATAAAAGAGCTTAATGCCAAATTTAGTGACATAGAGGTTTTTACTTCAAAAAAATCCAAGATCAAAAAATCCAACGCCAATATCACAATAAAAAAATTAATCCATAAAAAGTTGTTAAAACTCTCCCTAACAAAATAGTTAAGAGTGTAAATTTCAAAGATTAAGCACAATTTTTCCGTAGGAATGGGTAACTGAATTGATTTTTTAAATTAATTAAAGTACATTGCCCCAAGCTGAAATTTAAATAGAATGCATTGTCATCGACAACGATTCTACTTGCTAAATTTCAGCTCGATTTGATCTGATCTGATGAGAGGGAGTAAAAAGCCAAGTGCTGTGATAGATCATAAGTTAATTAATTTACTTTAAACAATTGAAAGTTACTTTTTGGCACTTAGCTTCTTTAGCTGCTCCAGTACTCAATAAGTTCATAAGTAAGTGGTTAGAAACTTTTTTGAGACTGAATTCAGTCTGCAGACCGTATGTTACTGACGACTAGTTTCAACATTGATTAATTACACTTACATTTGTTTCATTTTTTTAGTTTTCGACACGTATTGCATAGTGCTTGTAGACGGTTACTACTACTTTGATTTAGATCCAACCAGAGTCGAACAAAATGATTGAATTCTTCTTTAAAGCTTAAATATTTTAGCTTTTTTAAGTTGTGTCTTAGAACTTTTAAAAACATTTTAACTTTTGCTATATTATTATTATTATAATTATTATTTTTATTTTATTTTTTGGTGTTTTAACTCGCTCTAACATCTAAGGTCATATCACGACTATCTTACACATAGACAATTTCTGTAGGTCTTAAATCTAGGGATTTGACGGAGATTGAACCCAGTAACACTGACGCATGAAGCGGAGAGAGCAAACTGCTCTAATCACTTCACCACTAAGTGGACTCTGCTATATTTTATCCTCTTTTTTCTGCTGATTTTCTTGAATCATTGGTTCAAAACATTCTTGATCAAATTATCTTTTATACACAAAAAAAATTAAGTTTTAATTGGGTGTACCATTAAGGAGCTACAATCAAACATGAAGACATGGATGAAGACAAATGAGGATCAAACCAAAGTTTTTTTGAATTATATCTTAGAATTAAATTTTTTTTTTATTTGATGACAATTGGTATTTAGTTATTACATTAGTGAATCATTTGTTTAAGTTGTTAAAAACAATACACTATCGATTTAGCGTTTTTGTATACCAAATATTGAATTATAGATAAAAACACTCTCAGGTAAGGCGCTTACCAAACAAAATATTATCAATCGAAATTGGTTTATATGTTTAAAAGTTATGATTCCACAGACAGACCTTTACATTAAAAATGTACATTTACAAATCCAGTATAAATGTTTTTTTGAAATCTTAGGGTTGTTCAATAAGTCTTTAGAAAATCTAAGAAACGGACCACAGACCCATGAAAATGTATTGTTTTTCAAAAGCATCATGATTCAAAAGAAACATGTTAAAATTTTAGATTTATCGATCGCGTGGTTTAAATTTTATCCATAAAAGCACAAAACTTTGGTTTTAAAAAAAAATGAGATACAGTGAATTTCAAATGGTGATAAGACGTTCGAATTTGAAAGGTTTAATGTCAAAAGAAATCAAAGCAGAGTTGAAAGAAGTTCATGGCATATATGCTCTTGCATTTGCCATCATTTATAATGGAGTAAATGAATTTGAACGTAGCCGTAAATCAAAACAGGATGGTCATTGTTCGGGATCTCCAGAAAGGTGATTACATTCGCAATAATTGATACAATCGAGGATATAGTTTATAAAATTTAACAATTAAAAATATATATCTGATATATAATATATTATATTTAATTAATCTATTATATTTGATACTCCTGTTATATACATTTATATATGTATTTATAAGCTACATTATGAGTGTAGCAATCATGAAACGGGCTCTTAAGCTAAGAGTTAAGTTGTGTCGTACATATGCGTGAGTTTGCATTAGTATAGGCGTTGAACTTTCACGAAAATACATTTTCCAATATTTAAAGTCACATTTAACGTTGAATTACAAATATTCGACATTCAGAGAAGGAGTGAAAACTACGTTACAAATTTTTGAATTGGTTTTTCTCAAACACCGTTAGTCTAACAAAAAAAAGTAAAAGAATGTTTTACGTAGACAGAGAGTAGTTTTGAGATTTTGTTCATGCAAAAATTCTGGTTTCCCTTGCTGAAGTTTGACCTTTTTTTGTCTTTATTCTCCGAACTATTAAAGTGACTCTGATCAATTAAATTGAAGAGTGAGCAAAAAATTGTACTAAGAAATTATATTAAGGGAGGAGAATATAAAATTTAAAAAAATGTTTATTACATATAAAACGCACAATTTTAAATTTTTATCTTGGATATGGTACTGTAGTTATTATATTACGTGGCGTTGGAAATAGCGCCGATCATCGCGAACAACGTAGTCAAATACTTGAAGATTGACATTTGACAATAATTTGACAATTCACGTGTAGTACGTCCACTTCAAGATTCATGAATGATGAAATTTTTATTTGCAAAGTCCGCAAATTTATTTCCAATTGATCATTTTTTAACCATTTACAAGTCCTAGTACATTCAAATGTTCATTTGTATAAAGCCGAACATCAAAAACTGAGAATCCACTTGAACAAAATTTTCTGGACTAAATCAAAATCGGGTTTTCTGTTTGGGACTTCTAGTGCTTTAAACGTGTTTAGAAAGCATAAAACCTTACATTGAATGTTTTGAATTAATACATTGAATTTCTATCAATAAATTTTTTTTTGGGCTATCTTGCTATACAAAAGAGAAGACTGGTTGTCTTACGCTGGAGGCAACCATTGCCATTGAGGATAGTAACATTGATTTTCAAAGTGTTATTTCTGAGTTATTATTATTATTATTATTAGGTTTTTTAATTAAAATATCAAATTTGTATCATTCTATTCTTGCAATTAGCAATCTCTATGTTAATGTCAACGGCGATCACTATAGACGTATCCGTTTTTATTTCTTGACGGATCCAACGGTTCCTATGCAATACAAGTTTTGCTGTCATTATTATTTAATTGAGCATACAAAAGTCCAATCATCATTAAAATATCTCCTAAAATTGTGTCCAAAGTTCATTGCAGATTTTTTTATAAATCAACATAAACTCTGCATAAGAGATGACGTTGTCGTCAAGAATTGTTGAATGTAAAATGCCTTTTCGCCTGTTTCGACTGAAGAAGGGGTGCTGTCCATGTGACACCGGTTTACGATTCAATGCCATATTAGTAGCCATCTTGTGGTTTGTGAGTATAACTTTATATTTAAAGAGTTTCGATCTAATCGAAAACCTCTACCAGATCTTATTGTAATCAAATTATGATTTAATTCAATTTTTAAAGAATTTGTTCATAAGGGCGTTAATCTTTGTCATTTTATAAATTTTATATATCAGTGATTCCCAAATTATACGTCGTTGTGCTACAGGGGCGCTACAAAAGCTTTCTGAGGCAAAATTAAAGTTGCCTTTCCAATCGAATTTTCCCAAAAGAATTTTCATATTCTGTTTGGCGGTTGGTATTAATTATAAAAGTTGGAGACATCAATGAATCTAAGACCTATATAAAGAATAAAGAAAATCATTGGTACTGTTTTCGAAATTATTTGAAAAAGCTCAAAAACCTAAAGAATAAAAGTTGAGCTTCCGGTCAACCAATTTAAACCAAAAGCTTCGCGGCACAATAAGATATTTATTATGAAGGCAAAATTACAAATTTGGTGAAATTCGGATAAACCTTTCGATATAATAAGGCTATCACATACACACACACACACACAGACATGTTTCCAGAAACCACTTTAGGAACTCAGGGGACCTCGTTATCACGTTAAACGATCGTCCGTAAACCAACTTTACAGACAACCATTTTTTTTAATGTTTGTTACCTCAGAACTTTTGACTGAGTGATCCGAATTTTTGATTACAATTTTTTACCGAAAAATGCACTTTTTGAGGTCCCCTGAATCCAAAAAAAATCCAAAAAAAGAGAGAGAGAGAGAGAGAGATGGTATCGAAAGCTTTATCCGAATTTCACCAAACTTGGAATTTTGTCTGCATATTAATAAAAATCATAAATTATTATAAAAATATTTATGAATATGAATATATATTTACAAATATTAATAAAAATCATAAAAATCGGTTGACCGAAAGATCAACTCTCCTCTATGAGTTTTTGAAGATTTTAAAAATTTTTTCGAAAACGGTCCAACGGTTTTTTTAAAACTTGTTGCAGTTGTAAGACGCATTAATACCTACAACTTTTATTGGAAACTTTCCCTAGGAAAATTTAAATAAAATGGGCTCTGGGGTTAAGGGTGGGAGTTCGTATAAAACTAGATATTGTTGCATGTAGTTCTGTATATTTAGCGAGTTTCATAAAAGAAAGTACTGTGATGCCTCGCAGCAGATATTTTAACGTTGTTATCATTTAGTGGAACGAGCCCTTATGAACTGTCTGGAAAATGAAATAATGCAGCTCCAGTAGTGAGTGTCAATCTGAAATCTCCATCAAACTCCCCTACAATTTAGCAAGATTTCTGTGTAGGAGCTTATAGCTTTTTCGATGAACGTATTTTTTTGCCATATAGTTATGCTCCGGAGGCGTTTTTTTTAAAGCTTCCCTCGATATGGAGAATAAAAACGATGCAGTGGAAAACCAAACAAAAAGCCCAATCGTTAAATGTAAACGGAAGATAAGTTTTCTATCATTTGTTCCAATTAGTAATTTCAACGTGTTTTGTTTTCAGTCAAAATTTTGGAACAACATAAAGAAGCCTCACCGAAATTGCCGTTGTTTTTAATCTACATAGAATTGGCCGAAAGTATTTTGTCCGCCATCGGCGCTGTATTCCTTATCATTGGAATTGTTTTGGTAAAGGTGGTAGGGGTATAAGAATAGTGAATTTGCCCACGAAAGATATTTAAACGATATTTTTTTTTAATAATATGACGGGATTGAACTTGAGCTTTCAGTATTTTTGATTGGTCTTTTACATTTATTGAATTGTAACTTACCTAATTCATAAATTATATCTGATAAATACGATATAGCCTGCTTAAATTGGTAGGAATCGGTGAAAAAAATTCGCAGATTTTTTTCCATGATTTCTAGATACTATTCTAAGGCCTCTGATAAAACTGTTTAAAATGGCAATTTTTTGCATTGCTATTAGCCATTTCATTGTATTTTATCATATAGCATACTTTCTACACTATTTTGTGATTTCACTGTTTTTTTTTTCTACTTCATCAAAGAAAATAATTATTGTTGCTTTGAAAATAAAATACATTTTTTAAATAAATTCAAAATATGTGAACTATGCAATAAAAAAATTCAATAACAGCTTTATACATATAGATAAATGAAATCAATATTTAGGTACAGCGCGGTTGTTTCTTAAAAATAAAATAAAATAAAATGTATTGCTCATAATATGTACAAAACAATTATACATTTTGTTCTGTTTAAACTTTGATGTGTAATGTACCTTTCATAAACCATCCAATCAGCGTTCGTAAATCCTGAACTGGGATCAATTAGTTTTTGGCTAGGACAATATATTGTAATTAAGTCTGTGTTGGGGAAAAATTATCGGCAACGTTAAGAAAACCCCAAATAATGTGTCTATCTTAGCTTAGTAAGACATGTTTTGTCCTTTTATGTTTGTATTTCCTGTATATTTTGTTTAGGTCATCAAGAGTATAGTTACTAATGCCTTTTATTAGCTGGCTTGTACAATTTTCAAAGAATTTTTGTGTCAAGGCCAGGATATATAAATCTATTGGTAACACCTTTAATTCCTCATGTAAGTCATGGATTCTATACTTTGCCGGGTACTTTTCTATCATTCTTAGTAACTTGTTTTGTATTCTCTGTAGAGTTTGATACAGCCCCCTGTCACTTAGATACGAGAAAGGCTAAAAAAACGTGACCGATTTCTACGGAAATCGGTGTTGTTATAAGAGTCATACGTCTCAAACAGCCCCCTACCACTTAAACTTATCAGAGTTATTATAATTATTATATAAAAATACTTATCATAATTATTCTCATATAATAACAATAATAATGAAAACATTTTAAAAAGTTTCATTTAAATAACTTGCCTGACGTTTAAAAAAAATATTTCTAACCTCCGACTTCCATAAATTCTTCGGTCTTCGTCAGTCTTTGTGGTCTTCTTCGTTCAACTCGTTAGCAACTAAATCGCAACTAGTGACTGCAAATCCAGTAAAAATGGTCACATTTTTGTAACATGGAGTTGTAGGGGGCTGGTTTGATACTTCGTTTTGCTTACCGAACTCCAGACGGGGCATGCGTATGTTAATACAGGTCTGAGCGTTGTTTTATATATTATCATTTTATTGTTAGTAGACAATTTGGAGTTCTTGTTTGACAATGGATATAGGATGTTGGTGCAAGCCATTATTTTGTTTTTAGCAACCTTTATATGCTCAGTAAAGTTAAGTCTGAAGTCCAGTCGCATCCCTAAGTATTTTACGGTTTTTTCCCATTCTATTTTTTTCTCCATTAATGTGTACCTTTACATGTTTATTGGGTCTTCTTCTTGTGAATAGAATAGCTTCAGTTTTGGCATCATTTGCTTTTATTTTTCATTTTTTAAAAAACAGCATTATTTTTTTAGGGTATTATTTATCCTACTGGCGACGGTGTCAGGTCTCCATGAGGATGTGTAAATTGCTGTGTCGTCGGCAAAAAGAGAGATCGTAGTATTAGGTGTTCGTGGGATGTCGTTTATGTATAACTAGCTGACCCGCGCAACTCCGTCTGCGTCACATAAGAGTGAGAGAGGGTTAAAAGTGGGAAACCTATGGCACAATTCTAAAGGAGTTGAAACTTTCTTTGTTTTATCCACAAATCGCTTAAGAACCATTGAAGAGATAAAATTTGGTACCTATAATGCTAATTTAAAACCACGCGGACGAAACCAAGAAAAACATTGTATGCCTGTAACGTTAAAAGTATAACATGACTCATGAGCTATCTTAGGTACATCACTGATCACACTATGGTCAGTAAGAGTGGAACTATAGTAGAAAATGTCACGGGAACGGGAACAATAAAGGAACGCTGCATAACACTACTGGGGTGTTTTATTGATACAATTTACGTATGTAAACTTAAAATATAATGAAAAAAAAGAATATATGAAACTTAAACAAAGAGTAACGTAAAAAAAATTAAAATGTTATTTGATTATTGCAACGCCTGTAACCGTTGTAACAAATAATATATTTTAAACTTGTACTTCTGTATCTGTTATAATATATTGCAAGGAGCTGAATGCCTGAATGTCTAATGATCTATGAATCAGCTCAGTACTGACTACTGAAAAACAGTTAGAAGTACACAAATATTGAGAAGGAAAAGCGCAAGCGCTCACTTAGGAGGCCTAACATATTTTAAAGAGTGAGGAGTCTTGAAAAATGTTAAAAGTTAAAAATGTAATTGTTGATTTTTTAAATGTAATTTAACACGCTAAATTTTAAATATGTATTCGAAAATTAACAATGAAAGAAATTTCAACGTTTTAAAAATTTTCATTATTTTTCGGAAGTTAAATAAAAGATCATATCTTCAAGTGAAAATTGTAATTTTTATTTTAATCCTAAAGAGAAAATGTGTTAAAACGCTATTTCACAAACTTTAAAGATCTATTTCACGACCTTTTTTTTAACACATGGTTCCCGCAGGAGACAATTATCATGCTATCCTTTAAGCACCGTGCATTATTCTAGCATAAGAAATAATCTATATTATTATCTGATCTCTCAACTATCATATTGCAAAAAATCATGTCTATTTTTTACTCTGTAAAAAACAAAAACATATCTATCCCATGGGAGTAGAACATTTTTCCTGGATAAAAAAGAAATCAAGCTTTCCTGAGGAAAATTTGTTAAAACTCTTATTCATGAACTTTTAGAAAACTCCTTTGAAGTACTCAGTTCCTGAAGGATTGTATATTTAGCCTATCCTACGGGAACCGTACAATATTCTAACATAAAAAGTAGCCCATATCATTCACTGTCTCTTAAACCATCATATTGCAAAAAATTATGGTAATCTTGTGTTCTGTGAAAAACAAAAACGTATCTATCCTACGGGAACATAAATTTTTCCTGGATAAAAATTGGACTGTATGAAAAGAAAAATTATGATTTTGCCTTGAGGACCTTATGAGTTATTACTATAAATATATTGTAATCAGATAAAAATGTTTAGTTTCAGCATGATGTTTCTTCGAACCAGTTTTCTCTATTTTCCCGATGAAATGAGAAATTTTTCCGAGATAAAACGTGTTTTAGATAATGATTCGCATATTTAGCTATCATCATACTTAAATATCACCAAAATCCATTTTCAACTAAAAATAGAGTTTATGCATAATTCTTTTGTCCAACCCGTTTTACAATTTCCCGGGTAAATTAGACATTTTCCCGTATTAAAAAGTATTCTATTAAATGGCTCAGATTGTCATTTATTATCACACCAAATTTTATTAAAAACCATATTTATTTGGGTAAGAATTAATAATATGTTTCTAAAAACAATTTTGCAATTATTTTTGAAACAAACTTAATAATCATTAAAAAGGTTATAGCGGGCTAACCTTAAAAGATAGACATATGTCGTCGGGGACTTTTTTGTAGAACTTTTTAAGAGGAACAATTTTGCTCCACATGATTTTTGCGTAACTTTAATCGTTTACGTAGGGCAGGCCACGAACGCTCTCAAAAGGAAAAAATTTTCCTGATTTTTGCAACATTTTCCATCGATGCTCTGCTGCTATTAATCGTAGCGTGATGTTATATAGCCTAAAGCCTTCCCCGATAATTAGGCTATCCAACATTAAAAGAATTTTTCAATTCGAACCAGTAGTTCCTGAGATTAGCCCGTTTAACCAATCAAACAAACAAACAAACAAACTCTTCAATTTTATATATTAGTAAGTATAGATATGAATAGTATAGGTCCCAAGATAGATTCTTGGGGGACTCCAGCTTTAATTAATCTGCTTTCTGAAAGGTCATTCTTTATTTGCACATAGAATTGGCGCCCATTGAGATAGCTCCATATTATTCTTAAAATGTATGTTGGGAATTTCAGTTTATATATCAGTCCCTCGTGCCATAGAGAGTCAAAAGCCTTTTCTATGTCAAGTAGTGCCATTCCTGTGTGCTTATTGCTGTTAAACAAATCAGTTATGTGGTCGCATATTCTGTAAAGTTGCATTGTAGTGGAATGACAAGTTCTGAATCCAAACTGTTCTGGTATAAGTATTTTTTCTTTATTAATGTGTTTATTTAATCTTTTTAGTATAATTTTTAGTATAATTATAAAATAAAAATTTTCCGATTTTTACAAAATTTGCTTTTTCTCAAAAATTAATTTCGTTAGAGACCTAAAATTTTCAGGATCTTATTTCATTAATACCTACATATCCTCCAAGTACTTATCGTTTAAATATCTTTCGGGGGCAAATTCACCATTCTTATACCCCTACGGCCTTTTTGTCACAAAACTTAAAAAAATAAAAAACCTTTTTTTTTTAATCTAGAATTCGGCTCCGATTGTCAAAGTTGTTTTCATAATAATGTACTTCAGTCTACTATTTGATCTTTTGCGAGGATTAACTGATACTATTATCTATATAATTACGAAAATGTTTCTAGCGCTAGGATTTAAAATTCCTCTATTTTTATTTATAATACGTAAGATTTTTATTGTTTTTTTTTCGAAATTTTATTGTTCAAGTCAGAGGTTTCCAACATGTTTGAGGCCTGATTTGGCCTGCAGAGCGTGTGTTGGGGATAGCTGGTTTCAACATTGATTTAATACATTTACATTAATTTCGCTTTTTTTTTAGTTATAGATATGTATTTTCTATCGGTGATTGAAAGTTACTACTACGATGATTTAGATCCAACAACAGCCGAACAAAGTGATTGAATTGTTCCATAATTGAATTTATAGTTTAGAGATTTATTGTTTTTGTAAATCATGTTTTGAAATTATTAAACAAATAACTTTTTTTTCAATATTTTGAATCTATCTTTTCAGATAATATTCTTGTATAATAGGTTAAAATACTTTCGATCAAGGTACCTTTTATACAAAAAAATTAAGTCTAAATCGGGTATACGGTTTAGGAGCTACGATGCCACAAACAAACATGTAGACTTGCATATTGACAATACAACTGAAGATCGAATGATTGTTATTTTTTAAATATATCTTAGGATTTAATTTTAACGACTCATAGTACACGTTTTGAGGTACCCTGACTCCAAAAAACTCTTTCTTAGAAAAATGTCTGTGTGTGTGTATTACGTGTGTGACAGCCACACCGTATCGAAAGATTATTCTATAGGTTTTTGGATCTTTTCAATTTTTTTCGTAAGTGGCTTTAAAGATTTTTTTTATACTTGCTGTTGTTTTTAGACTCATCAATGCCTGCAACTTTTATTTAAATCTTAATTTTTTTTCAACCAACAGTAAGTTTTATCTAAAAGAAAGTTCAGGAACGTGTCGCAGTAGGTACTTTGAAATTGTTTTAAGTTATATATACATATAGGGTGTACCAGCTAGACCGGCCATTAGAAGTTTCCGGAGAACCTGAAATAATAGAAATCTAAAAATTGGGATTAAAACCTAACTGCATTGGAGCTACCTTCCTAAAATATTTTTAGTTTTCTGGCACTTCCGGTTATACCGGAAGTCGACACTAAAATCGTTATTTCAAATGGCATGCCCTATTTTTCTTTACATAACTCGATTGAGTTAATAATTCTGAGCATCTTTCATAATAACAAGATCTCATCTAATCCTTAAGGTTTTCGAGAAAAAATACTTTTTTTGAAAATTTCGCAGCAAACGGACACTTCTAAAAGGTCCATAACTCCCACAATAATTTGTGTTGGAAGCTCGACATAGGCTCGTTTGAGAGCTCAAAGATGCTGTTACACTCGAGAATATCAAAAACAATCAAATTTTGTTACTAAGTATCTCCAAGTGCATCGTAAAGTAACACGTGCTTAATTGTGCAAAATTTCAATTTTTTTAAATGGCACTACCTAATTTTATTTGCCTTTTTTGGTTCTTCTCAAAATTCCCCACATTTTCATAATTCATATCCCTATAGCCAAGTGTGAGGATTTTCGAGTTATCGTGGAAAATATGAAAATTCAACGTTACATCTGTAATTTATACTGCGTAGCCGAGCTTTATGCTGT